>CAWUDS030003416.1:0-34872 GCA_963859935.3 Lathyrus sativus
ATGCCAAGTTTTAAAACCAAATACATCACTAGCTATGGTTTAATGACTAAAAATCAAGTTCCTAACTTTCTACAAGCTGTATGAACGAGTCATTCCTAACAATCAGTTTCAAAATATAGCAGTTACAAAAGACCTGAACAAAGTTTACCGCCACGGAAACTTTTTCTTAAAGTACATATCCATGCTTGTATTCTCTTGCAAGTAAAAATGTGGCAAGATAACTCCCTGCAGAACATTAAAAGATATCAAGTGATTTTCGACACATGATACAACTCCAAGCGGTCTCACCTCAGATTAGGACTTTGGTTGTCAAAGCTCAAATGTTTTCTTTACCTCTTAACCTTCAAGGGAAGATTCAGAAGATTCAACAAAGCGTGAACTCCAAGAAATTAAGAGCATCCACAGAGCAGTAGCAACTCGAAAACAGAGGTTCACCGTCGGTTCCGTGTTTAACCTGCATCTTAGAAAAAGAAGTTTGGGATTAAAAGGAACGTCTTTTTTACCATGCCACCGTTTCTACCAGTACTCATGCTGAATTTGGAAAACAGCTTCACAGCCAAATCACTTCATCATGTCAATCATCACCAAGAACAAGCAGCCACGGCTTCGGCGAACTCCACGGTGGTAATACGGTTAACCTGCAAGTGAGTACAAGCCAACATTATAACATAATTCCACAACAGAAGAACAAGCAGCAAGACCAATATAACTCCATAATATATCCATTTCCATACATACTTCAAATATGCCCGATCCTTCACTTACTTTTAAAACCTGCAACACTTACCCTGTAACAGAAGTTGGACGGCCCCCTGCAAGCCTCCGTTCCGCAATTTGGTAAACCTCCACCATATTATTCAGCGAACCACGCGGATGCTCAAAGACAAGATCTTCGGAGTGCTAGCTGCACCAAAAGAAATGCAACTCAACAGACAACAAAACATTCTAAAAAAACATATAGAAGTCAGAACCATGATGAGAACCATTGGCAAAGATATTCACTCACTGTAATCAGGATCCAATTTCTGCCATATTTCAGACTTTAATCTTGCCATGAAGGAGTTTACTACAAATACCAAGTGATGGGCATATTTCTAGCTAAGAGAAAGATATCAGAGATAAATACCACTTACTAGTCTATGAAGAGATGCGCGCCTCCGGAGACAACGAGGTTTCCTGTGCCTCTCCTAAGTTCACCTGTAAAATAGAATAAGTTGTCAACTCAACATGATACTCGTAACCGAACAAAGAGCAAAAGGAGATACCAAGTTACCGACGAAGCTAACACCTGCTCAACTAACAGAAACAAAATCAAATCTGCACTACTGAATCAAGTCTGGTAAAGTTCTAGTTTCTAGACAGTTTGCGGATATGTCTCGTATAAGAATTGAGGGACTTCTAGCAGCGTCTCCCAAGTTGATATGCACTGAAAAATAACACACATATATTAAATCTGAGAATATGCGCTATGTTTACCAACCATTAGAAGCTCTTTATCTACTACTTGTAACAAACGAACATGGCAACATACTGGAAGATTTGGATACTTTGAGACTTCTCTCCAAACTTGTCCCTGAATAGTCTTATTCCCTTGGTGGAGCCCTCGAGCTGATTTTTGCATTTGATGGAGTCATCTCTCTTGAGCACGAGGAAAACGCGACTGTTGCACGAGTTAAGATGTACTGCAAGATGGAAAGTCACGACGAGAAGCTACACAATCTCAGTTACTGCAAAGAGCATGGAAATCAAGTTAAAATACAGAATTCGTTCACCGACAACTAAGCACAATCTCAAAATGACGGCTTACCTGATAGAATACCAATTGACCTGCATCAAACTCCAAATTCAAGCCATCATCCAACCTTTTCGAACGTGACGATAATAAAGCACATTTAATTAAAACCCACAAATAAGAAATGCGCATACCGGTGACAGTGGTACGCCCTCTCTAATGAAGTAAAAAAAATCTAAACCCTGTCACAAGATGGGAACAGGTATCATTTGCTACAGCATGAGCTTTGATGCACAACATTTGCTGTAAGGGAGCCTTACTGTCCGACATTTCAAAAGACGAAAGAAAGAGCTAGTAGCTCAGACAACCAAGAAACCATCATCATCCTGCAGAGCAAGATTCATTAGACCACAGTTAGGAAGCAAGAGATTAATTAAGTAAGCAAAGTGTTGGTTCAGGTTACAACTACTTACGGCACATTTTAAAATCAACACGGTAACAGATAGGACATGAGCAACAACCAGAATTGGAAGGATACTTATCTCGGTTTTAGGCGTCGATATACAGGTTGCCTCTGCTATTTCCCTTTGATCGGGGAAGAATCATCTCAATGCCTATGCGCTGCCAGCCTCGGTTGTGTTGTGACCGTTTATCCAAGATTTATCCTCACCGTGTGTGCACATGAAACAAAGAAATAGGTGGTTAGGAAGATTGCCACAAGAGTCTTACTTGATACTAACAGTAACAAGGTTTCCAAATAAGGATTTGCTGCAGACAAGATAACTTGGTGACTAAAAGGGAACAAGGTATGAACACACAAGTTGAAGTCGCACCATGAGGATTTTCATAAGAAGACAGGTTGAGGAACCACGTACTCACTGATAATTCTGCAGAATCATAAGAGGGAAAGTTATCAGTTCAATGACAAGAATCAAAGAAATCCAAACATACAGTACATATTGTTTTTCTTTCCAAAACGAAAAAGCAAGTACCAGACACATCAAATTGGAAATGGAAAGTTCATTAACTCCCGTAAAATCAAGGACGTTATTTCTAAAACCAGTAATGGCAAGAATCATCCGTATTCAAATTCAAAGATAATTCAAGATTTTCAAAACGCCTATAAAAAGCCACAACCGGATCCGAGAAAGAAGACATCAAGAGAAAAAAAAACATACCAAACCCTAACACAAAATCACACAGAAATCCCTAATTCATATAATCTCAAAATCATGAAACCCTAAATAATTTCGTGAAGAAAGTTGAGAACTCACCCTCAAACCTTCGCCATAGCCGGAAACCAATCAAAGTTTTAAACCGCCGTCAAGCCTTCGACCTCCTCAGGGCCACCGTCTCAAACCTTCAAATTGATTCCAACCGCCTTCGCCACGGCGCCACCGTCGAAGCTTGCAAAACCACCTTCGCGGTGATTCGCTTTCGCTAACAGTTTAAATGTTGTTTTTGTTTGTTTATTTTATGTAGGAAGAAGAAATCGAGGAGGTGAACGGAAGAAAGAAAAGTGAGGAGCAAGATGAAGAAACGAGACGAGGGAGAAACGAGATGAGTTAAACGGAAGAAGAAGACGAGATCGGAGAAAGAGCGATCGAGAAATTGGGAATCCTGGAGATTAGGGTTTTTTTCTTTTTTTATTTAATTTTGTCTTATCATCATGTAAAATAATCACCTGCACATTACACCACACAACCGCACTAATCACACATAATCACCAAAATACTACTAACCATCGCCTAATCACCCTAATCAATTTCCAAACATGCCACCCATTTAATTAATTTTGACTTGATCAATTATAACTAATAATCAGTTTTTTTAAATAAATTAATAACCCTTTTTAATCATAATCATCAGCCTTTTATTAATCAACTTTTTTTTATATATAACATTTTTTTTATTATAATAATTTAGTAAAGAAAAACCATTAAAGAATTTGTTTACTTAATAATAGGTTCCCTTAAAAAAAAACTCATTTTATAGTTGAAAATTTAAATTAATATAACCTTTATTTTTCTCTCACAAAACATAATAACATTTCTTAAACTATTAAAAATATCTTCTCATAGGTCTAAGCCAACTAAAATTAGTCTATCTCAAATGCAACCTTTTTACTAAAATCAGTTTCACATATCGAATATAACTCCTAAATCAAACTAACTCTTTTCTTACAAATCAATTCATACAAATCATTATTTTCTTATAAATATTTCAAACCAATTCAACTCCGCCCCCCTAAGATCAAGTTAACCAGTTAAAATCAATCAACCGCGTAAAAGTACCGTCAATCGTGCACACCCACTTCACGACACTTGCACCTACACCTCAGCGCTTTCATGCGTATATGTATGGTTTACTTTCCTTGCAATTTATCTTACACTAATTTAATGTTTCTGCATTTACAGTATCGTCATTTACATTTCCGCATCGCATTACGTCCAAAGGAAAAACCTACACATGATTCAACAGTTGTGTGTAGTGCATTCACATTTGCATCATACTCCCCCATGATCTTTGATCTCATTCAAGTCGATCTTAAGATAGAACCTACCCCATAGGAAGGACCGTGTCTTCTATCTTTACAACATAGGAAAACAAACAACACAACAATCCAACAATCAATTCAATACAAACAAACTCAATCAATTCAACAATATTCAAACATTCAACAACTCAATTCAATACAAACAAACTCAATCAATTCAACAATATTCAAACATTCAACAACTCAATTCAATATTCAAACACAATAGAGAAAAGATGTCAAATCATCTTAAGTGAGATAGAACTTCCACCCCACAACAATACAATCAAGCCGTAGGGACTTCGCCTTAAGAGAAATAAAGGCATACTCGTCATACAATCCGAGTACTTAAGCCTTTTTCTTAAGACGATGCAAAGACTATTTTCCCACAACCTGTGGCGGTTACATCTCCCTTAAAATGAAGATACATCTCTTCTCCTAAAATCAATCAAACAACTACCCTAAACCCGTAGGAACTTTGACCACAGTCAAAGAACTCCTCTAACCCTTTAGAGGAACTACAGATACTCTGATTCCACTCCCGTAAGGATATGTAGGCATACGATACGACATCTTATCGAGTATACTTAGATATAAACCCCTAGGTCTTTCAACCTTTAAGCAGATATAAACACATAGCAATAAACAAACATAAAACAAGAGGTTCCTGTAGAGTACTACAGAAACTTAGGATGCTAATACCTTCCCTAAGTTTAACCATCCCCGAACCTATAACTCTCTAGCTTGCATTTGCATTGCATTGTGGAAATTTCGATCTTTATCCCTTCCTTTGGGCAAATCAAAGTTCGGTTGCAAAATGAATTAAAGATTCAAACTAATCAATAGTTTGGTATCCAAATTTCACCGCGACATCTGTAAATATGATAATCAAAGCATAAGAATCAAAAATCTTCATAAAAGCAAGAATTGGTTTCAAACTCAGAATCAAGAATTAGTATCAGATTCAGAATTAAGCTTACTGATATTAGACTCAGAATCAATTACTTTCAACTGATCAAGAATCAAATCTGATTAATGCTTCGAGCTCTGATAGAACCAAGGATCTGAGATGAAGACCTATGTTCTAGTAAAACTCTGAAAAAGAAAGTCTGTAATGAAAAATCTGAAGACTATATCAAGTTTTGAAGATCTAAATATCTGACCTATTGTAGCCGGGGGGAGTTCACCCAGAAAGGTTCACAAGTCAGAATATTTGATTTTCACCCAGTCTGAAACTCAGGGGAAGTTTCTCATCTGAAAAACTAGTTCTGCTTCTGATAAATAGCGTGGCTAAGTTATTAGAAAAGAATTGTTTCGTCTCTGCACTACAGTTGTTCTGATGAATAGTAGCAAGTACTTTAGAAGGATCTGAAGTTATATGGCTCTGATACGATGTTTAAAGAAACCAAGTTCTAAAGATCTGAAGATGGAAGTTCTGCTGAACGAGTCCAGATGCTAAAGACTTATGCTTTTTTAGATCGTAGGGAAGTATTCCTTTTCTTCTATATATTTTGTTCTTTCAAAATTTCTATTTTGTGAGTCTTGGGATCAGAGAAAGTCTCTGAACAAGCAAAAATGAATTTTTGAGGTTAACACATTCAGGGGGGCTGTTGCTTGAAACTCTGAATATGTTATGCTTGGTGATTATACTGTATAAAATGTTCTATCAAAATACATGTTTTTGTCATCATCAAAAAGGGGGAGGTTGTAAGAACAAGAATTGTTTCTGCAAGTTATCTCTATGTTTTGATAATAACAATTAAGTATTTGTGAAAGAACCATTTTATGTTCTAATGTTTGTTATGTGCATATCACGTTAATTAAAGATATCAGATCAAACAAAAAATATCAAGATGTGCATTTAATACAATATGAGAGCTACTGTGTGTGACGTGTCATAAAGCGCTTATTGAAGAAGCAAGTTTGCGTCTGTATCTGATCACGATCAGAAAGATCCAAGGATGTTGTATATTGCTGTTGCAATGCTCCTGTGGATTCTGCTCTGAAAAGTGCATCTGATCTGAAAGCAAACAGAGCATATTGAAGAAGCAAGTTTGCCTCTGTATCTGATCACGATCAGTAAGATCCAAGGATGCTGGATATTGCGGTTGCAATGCTCCTGTGGATTCTGTTCTGAGATGTGTATCTGATCTGGAAGCTAACAACGCATCTGAGATATAGTCCTCTGAAAAACCAAGCTCTGAAGACTCTAAGAAGCTCTGAAGGCTGAAGGCTCTGAAGACCAAGTGCAGAAAGACTCTGAAGACTTAAGGGTTCTGAAGGTCAAGACTCTGAAGATATAATCCTCTGAAGAACTACGTTCTGAAGACTCTGATAACTCGAAGCTCTGAAGGCTGAAGGCTCTGAAGACCAAGTGCAGAAAGACTCTGAAGACTAGATTCTGAAGTTGAAGATTATATAGTGTCACCCAGACAAATACTTGTTAATCAGATAAGTTGTTGCTATCCGCTCTGATAAACAAGGTGCTGAAGTCAAACAACTCTGATGTTATCATGCTATCATACCAAAGTAGTTTCTGAACTACTCATCAGATACATCACCAGAAGAACCAAAGCCAGAAGTTGATATGTCCAAGCGGATAAATGAAGATCACATCATTTGTGGATAAAAGTTGTCTTCCACAATAATATATTAACGTTACAAGAAAAGGACAAAGAAAGTGATGTCATTGTACTATCCAACACGTGCATATTCTATCCGTTGGGAAATGATCGTTTGAATTTAAAAGGACATCTCTACCCTCACAACGACTATCTTGGATGCACTATAAAAGAAGAACATTTGATTCATTAAAATGTTAGCAACGTAGCTGGTTGACAAGCATGTGAGCAAGCTCGTTGATTAACAAGAAAAGCTTTATGCTAAGAAGCCTCAGTGCTCACATAAGAAAGCTTTTAAGCTATATGGAAACTATTGTTTTAATAATCTCATAGAGATTTATCTTTAGAATAGTTTTTGTATTAGAAAGTAAGGAGTTGTTGCTTAATACTTGCCATGTACTTTAATTAGGAGTAATTTGCTTGATAAGAAGCACTCATGTAATCTCCGACAACACAAATTCAATTTAGAATTAGTGGTTCCTCAAGTGATTTTGTGAAGATCAGAATACTTGAGATGACAGTGGTTGTGGTCATTTGTGCTATCTAATAGGAGATCTTAATTGATCGGATTCTATTAGGTGTCAATGAATGTTATATCCTTGGGGATCCCTGAACGTGTCATTGTCTATTTGTTAGTCACTTGCAGTTTGCTTGTGCATATGTAATCAGTTTGGTTATAGTGGATTACGTCCTTGATTGAGTAAGGAAAAATCACCTTGGAAGGGTGGACTTGAGTAGCTTGAGAGTTGCTCAAGTGAACCAGGATATATCATGTGTTCTTTACTTGTATTATGCTTTATCATTTATGCTTCCACAATGCATCTTATAGAATCACGTAAAGCAACAAGTGAAGAGGCGAAAAAGTTTATTTAGGTGAAAACCCAATTCAAACCCCCCCTTTCTTGTGTTTTTCTCACACCTTCACTCATCTCTCAAGAGGATTTTGATATGGTAGAGAACTCATCAAAGCTTTAGACATGGCAGTTACTCACCTATTTTCTTTTGGTGTTTGATCACACGACTTTGTTCTTCACCGAGGATATTTTTTTGTGATCCTTTATTTTTACTTTTCGCATTTTTTCATTCCCTAACTTTTGTCCGAACGGAGTCTTTTGAATTTGACTTTGAAGTCCAGCGAGATGTCTCAATTTTGCGTAAGTCTCCTTCATAGGTTTTGACTTAGTGGGCTTTTTCTTTTTCATTATTTTATAAACAAGTCGTGTGACTCTAAGTCATTTTGACCTTTTTGAAAGGATTGTGACTGCCTCACTCTTTAGATAGTCGAGGGGTAATCATTTGTGTCTTTTGAATTCTATCCTCCTAATATGTGAGGAATAGATAAAATGGATTTCGAATGTTCACTCCCTTTTTGAGAGTCTGGACGCTCGATCAATTTAACTGAAAACTACCCTGCCCCAGGTAAAAGATTGAGGGTTTTTATTTTGTAAAGAAAACTCCTACTTCAAGTCTCAAAGGGGTCAAAGAGGGATTATCTTCCTTATATCTCCAGTGTTTGAGGATTTGAAACAATGCCTTACATTATCAGTAGGGTTTTATTCAAAAGCATACAACTAGAGAACCAACGTTTTTGATTCGTCATCCTCCTCCCAATTCTCTATGAAAGTAAGAGATTGGGTAAAATTGGAATTATAAATTATGAAAAATAATTTTATGAGTGAATACGAATGGACTTCTTCAAGACAAACATGTTTATTGCATTATCGTTCAAAAAAAACAAGTTCCTACATGCCAATTATGCTTTTATAATCATATAAACAAACAAAATGAACTGTCTAGCAAGCCCTTCTAAAGGATCAACAATTCGTTGTCGATCATCTCTTGAACTTTTCTTGGAAAACTCTTGCATTCTTCAATTGAATGCCCCATCCCTTTATAAAATTCACAACTGGTGTTCGAGTCGATCATCTCACTATGAACATTCTGGGGATTCGGTATACACCAGGGACTGAGAATCTCTTTCCTCAACTGGAACAAATAGGTTGTCTTGCATAGGTTGAGATTGTATAGGAACATCCACTTGTTGAAAATTGTCATCGGAGGGAAGATCCAATATCAGATTAGTCATCACCCTAAAACCAAGCATGGGATTCATGTCTTTTGTTCTCTTTATTATCCTTCATTGATTCCTTCGAGCTTGGTCAGATGGTCAAGATGTCAACTAACGTGACAAAGGCAGAAAGTCGAATGAGCTACAGCGGAGAAGAGACACATGCACATACAAATGCTAAATGAGGGATGCTATGGCAAAATGCAGGATGCAGATGGAAGATTTTAGGGAATTTGTGTATTTACAAACATCACAGAGTACCAAAGAAAATTCATTTATTATTTTTGATAATGGATTACAAGATAAATATTCTTAAAAGAGCCCTAACATAGTAGCTAAATAAAAGCTTAATAAAGTCCTAAGGAAGTCTTGTATTTACTTTTGATCAGCCTTTTTGGCTGGACTTTCTCGGATATAAGCTCGTTCATGATCCATTCCAAGGAGTAGTCTGATAGAGGAAAATAAATCCTCTATCTCATGCTTTTCTTGTCAAAAATCGTGTTGTTCACTTGGATAATAAAAGGTCCTTGTTCTTGTATTTGAATTTTTCCAGATCTTCAAACATGACTTCTAACTTCCCTAGGACATCCAAATTAGGACTCTTGAAAGAATATTCCCAAAATATTTTTCTTTTGTAACCCATATTGGTTCAGTGATGTTTATAAATAAACTCGGAATTCCATAAAACCAATGCAATATGATGCTTATGAATGCAAGGATGCACAAACACAGGCAAGCACACAGATGCACAAGGATAAACAAACAGGGAACCTAGGTTTGCAACGAGCATGGAGCAAAGGGTATACCCATCCTAAAGGGTGTGGACTAAAGGTTGATTGTACCTGCAGAACAAGGTTCTAAAAAGGTGCTCAAAGTCATTAGTCCATCTTTCGGATATTATCAATTTCCCGACTAACTCGGTGGTTAATAATATTCTCAAGAGAACCTCTTTTGAGTGTAGCATCACGTATCAACTATTTCGGGACTACTCCCTCATAGTCATTGCACTACGTCCTAATAAAGGCCAAAGTGGGGTTAAAGGTAACTATGGTCCTCAGTATCACAGGCTCCAATCGAAAATAGTGAATGTTTTCACGTGTACTCGTTCAACAGTACAATTTTCGAGAGGGCCTCAGCTGAGCGGTGATTCTTAAGTCAGCTTGGTCGGGACTCAACTCCCTATAAGCCTCGTCGAATATATCACCATCCTATCTTAAGTCCACTCAAGTCCGGGTGTAGGACTTTGTCTCACCACTCAAAGGATATCAACCCAAAAAGCAATAAAACAAATATACAAATAAGCATTAAGCAAATATATAATAAACAAGCAAAAATAAAATAAGTTAGGGAAACCCACTGAAGAATCCCAGTGAAGTCGCCATTTCTGTCGCAATGAAAATTAGATACCAAGCTATTGATTAGCTTGAATCTTAATTCATTACAACCGGTCTTTTATTTTTCCAAAGGAAGGGAAAAATATCGAATTACCCACAATGCAATGCAAATGCAAAATCTAGAGAGTTATAGGTTTGGGGGTTGGTTAAACTTAGGGAAATTGCTAGCATCCTAAGTTTCTGTAGTACTCTACAGGAACCTCTTGTTTTAATATGTTCATTGCTAAGGTTTATCTGCTTAAGGATGAAAGACCTAACAGTTTATTTTTAAGTATACTCGCCAAGACGTCGCATCTTGTGCCTAGATATCCCGACGGGAATGCAATCAGAGTATTTGTAGTTCTCCTAAAGGGTTTAAGGCACTCTTTGACTGTTGGTCAAAGTTCCAAAGGGTAAAGGGTTGTTGGTCAATTGGGTCTAGGAGAAAATATGAGTTGTCATCTCGAGGGAGATTACTTGACTTAACCACCACACCTTGTAGGAAAATAGTCTTTGCATCGTCTTAAGAGGAGGGATTAGAAACTCGGATTGTGATCGACGAGTATGCCACTATCACTCTCAAACGGAAAAGTCCCTACATATTGATTGTATTGTTACGGGGCAGGAGATTTATATCTCGACTGTCAAGATGACTAACATCTTATTCTCTAATTGTTTGAATAATTTGAATTGAGTTGAATAATGGTTTTTCTATGTTGTAAAGATAAAAGACAAAGGTCCTCCTTATGGGGTAGGATCTATCTTAGAATGATCGACTTGAATGGGATCAAGGATCAAATGGGGAATAAGATGGAAGTGAAATGCATACGCACAAGTTTTACGTCATGCGCAGATTCTTCCTTTGGACGTGCGATGTGATAAATAACGGTAAATAAATAACTCCATACAACAGATATAAAATGCTAGAATAAGGCGAGCGCAGGATCGTGAATATTCGAAATAAACGGCGCGTTGATTGAATTCTAAATGTGAAATTGATTTTAGGAGAGATAAAAAAGGTTATTTGTTATTCTTTGTTTTAAAAGTTATTTTAAATATGAAATGAGTTTTTTATTAAGAAAATGAACAATTTATAAAAAATATTATTTTGAAGAAATAAAATTAATAGATAAAGTGAATAAGTTAACTCAATAAACAAATTAGTAAAATAAAAAGGAAGTTAATTAATAATAAAAAAATTGCTTAATTAGAAAAAAGAATTATTTTAAAATGAAAAGGTTGTTTGGTTTTGTTAATTAAAAAAAAAGGTGATTAGAAAAAAAGGTTAGTTGTTGATTAATTAAATGAATTAGTGTAGTTAATGATTACATTAGGGTTAAATGGAGGATTAACGGATAATGGGAGGGGGCGTTGGGTTGTGTGTGGGCGCAACATAAGGGGTGCACGGTGAGGGTCACGCATGGTCGCATGATGAGATCAGATGGACGAAACAAATGGTCAGCGATGAGGGTACAAGGTGATTACGGTGAGTGTACGTGCATATGATTACAATAATACAAAAACAAATAAAAAAACAGAACCCTAGAATCCCCAATTATTCCCCCCTTTGTCTGTCGTTCTTCTCTTGTCTCTCTATCTCCTCATTCTCCCCTTCGTCCTCTAAGCTTCTCACATTCCCCTTTCTCTCTCGCGATTTCGCAGACCTTCTTCTCCCTTCATCTTCTCATCTCCGCCTTCTTCTTCTTCTCGTCTAATTCCTGCATAAATTAAACAAACAAAACAGATTTAAAACATTAGCCAAGATTCTCACATTTCAATGGTTTTGCAAGATTCGGAGGTGGAAAGGTTTCGACGGCGGACGGTTGAGAAGAAATGGTGATTCGCGGGTTTGAGGATTCGATCGGCGGCTCTGTGGAAACAAAGAAGGTTTGAAGGTGTGGATGCACTTTCCAATGACAATGACGGTTTGAGAGGTTGGATCATGATTTGCACGGTGGAACCTACAACAAGATGAGTTCCTGTTTTTTCGATCTTTAGGTTTTATGATTTTGGGATTTTTCTGTGAATGTTGTGGATTCTATGCTTGCGGTTTTAGAATGGCTCCCCCTCTTCATCTCAATTCTGAGTCCTTTTATAGGCTGTTTTTGAGCCAAAAGATGTTAATTGATAATGAATCCCCTTTCCCTTTTGGTTCAAAATTGTCTGACTATATCGGTTGTAAATTGAAATTCAGCTTGTATGATTTAATAACCTTCCTTTTTAAACTGATCATGTTGGATATTGTCTTGGCAGGTAATGATATGCTCTTCAAAGCACATGTGGCTGTAGAAAGCCAAAGAGCACCGACAACTTCTTTTATTCAAAATCCGCAGCTTATACTTGGGTCAAAGAATGAGGACTCCACTCTTGGACAATGTGAATTTAAGGATGCCTCTTTCTTTCATACACAATGCGGAAGGCTTATGAACTGAGTTGCTTTTGTAATGGGATAGATGTTTCGGTTTTGTTTAGCAGGGTCGGAAGGAAGCTACTGTTGGTGTTGTTGATTCAACGCCCAGTTCCTAAAATCAAACAATGTTGGTTTAGCCGCTGAATTTCCTGTTTCGACTTTGCTGCCTAATGACTGCTTTCACTTCCTTCTTTGCAGGAAACAACAAACTTTGCTTCTGGCTAGATACTACTCCGGATTACCACCGAGGAGTTTCACATGTGGTGGTTCCATTATGGGTGCCTGGTTGAAGGTAAGTCTATTGGGAAAGCCTTCAACATCTTCTGTTACTTTGCTTCTTCACTTTGCCTGTCGGCCCATGTGGGAAAGTAGGAACTGAACCAAGTTATTTGCAAATTAAACCGCCGAGTACGTAATTTGGTTTCTTGGTTGGTTGAGGTACTGACCCTTGTTCTTTTGGGTATTACGCAGGTAAATTAAGGGCTAAGGCTGCCACTTGAGTCCGAACGCACGGCTGCTATGGAGAATTTGGTTTTGCGGCGTGGAAAAGTCTCGGTTAAACTTTCAATATATTTCAAGCTTCAACGGGCGCCTTAATTAATTGTTCGATAGTCCTTTACACCCAGTTATTTGAGTAACATTGTGTTTGCTTACTCTCTAGGAAAAACATAAGTCAACGAAAGAGGGCATATCAAGATGTATCATTATTTTGTCTATGTAGTAAGTGTATGCACACTGTATTGAATTAACATGAAAAAGATATGGACGCTTGATTGAATCTCATGAGTTCCTTTGCAAATTATGATCTTGCAATTATCCTCATATTAATTTAGTCCTTTACATCTCTACTGTCAAAGCGTAGATAGAAATGATACGGTGGACTAGTAACCCAAATGCCCTCCTGTTGAATCCCCTCAAATTGTAAAAAAAAAAACTGCCAATAGTACTTAATAACTAGCCCTGCAAATTGGTGTAAAGGAGCACTGGAATGATCCATAAGCAATTTGGCAAAAGATCTGAGATAATGCCAAGTTGTAAACCGCGGGGTCTTGAGGCAAAAAGGCCGAAAAAGGCAACCTCATAATAAGCTCTTCAATACCTTAATCACTAATAGCAAGTAGATACTCCTTTCATATGATGAAATTCTTGACGTGAATCAATCTCACTCATAATAAAACGAACTCTTTGTAAATGAAACTCGTGAATGAGAGGCAACTTAGGTGAATCTTATTATAGCCAGAAGTTTGAACATTTAGATTTTGTGAAGATCAAGATTCGTGAATTCCTTAAAAGTGTTCCTTGCCAAGACTCAGTTCAAGATCTCATGCAATCTTAGCATCTTAAAACAAATTGATCACAAACCACCATTAAGAACGTCCCTAATTTCTCCTTGAAAATAATGACACAACCTGCGATGTAGCCACCCACTATGATCATAATAGGCCTCTACATTTGTCATTATCGCACCAGCACCAACTAGTTAGTTATAATAAACATATATATAAAAAGCAAAAAGATAACACGTAAGAAAATGCGCAAGGAGGTGGGATCTTAGGGTCAAAAATTAGGGTGTGACAAAGTGTAATCGGATGAATTAGTCAGATAGTTTTTTTATGGTGGAATGCAGTCGGAAAATAAAAAGAGATTGAATTTATATATTGAATTCTATTTTTATTTATTTATTTCGAATGAAATTACAAAAGGAATTACAATTACATTTTGTCCTAATTTCTAATTCCTAAATTGTCCTAAAATGTCTTCAAGGCCGACTTCTTCGAGTTTCTGATCTTTTTCTTCGAACCTGCAAGTCAATAACAAACAAGCAATTTTTGAAACGGTTAGAAAAGTGGTTCTGATACCCTCAGCTTAATGTCATCATCGGGTACGTCGGGAGGGCAACGACGAAGTCGAAGTCAGCTCCCGACTTATGTTTTTAGACCACGGCAAATCCGGCAGTATCTGTTCTAAATCCAGCTGAGAGAGAGAGAGAGAGAGAGAGAGAGAGAGAGAGAGAGAGAGAGAGAGAGAGAGAGAGAGAGAGAGAGAGAGAGAGAGAGAGAGAGAGAGAGAGAGAGAGAGAGAGAGAGAGAGAGAGAGAGAGAGAGAGAGAGAGAGAGAGAGAGAGGAAAGTGATTTTAGAAAAGTGATTCTAAAAATAAGTGCTTTTGGAAAAACACTTATTTTTAAAAAATGGTTTTGCCAAACAGGACCTTAACAACATTTCTCAAAAATTCAGAACCCCAACGGATCAAACAAGCACATCCTGGAAAAATGCAAGCAAGCCAACAAATTCCTGGAAAAGCTCAACCCAACTATCACGCAAGAACATTCCAACAACAACCATTAATCTCAGTCAAAACGCAACAAACTTCATCATCAAAAACGCATAAATTTCAGCCAACAGTCCCTCCTCCAAAATCGTGACCTAAATCAGATCCAAGCCCAAAATAATAATATAAAATAGCATGCAAATTCACCAAAGAAAAGGGGACGGCAAGTTCAGAAATGAAGAACAAGCGAAGTTCATCATAACAAGAACAATTTGGGAAGAACCCTCAACCATCGTTCAACCGGCGGCAACCAACCAAGATCCATCAGCCATCAAAACAAACCGAACGAGACGCCCCACCATGACCTCAGATTCTCATCATCACCGGCCACAATGAACCAAGAACCTCCATCGCATGCAACAACACTACCACTGCGAGTCACCATAACTCACAGACGGACCTGCGGCGGCCGAAGTGTTGCAACAGCTCACTACCACCGCCAAATCAGCGGCAGAAAATCACCACCGTCATCGTCCAGCTCGCAAGAACTCAGAGACAAAATACTGTCTTCATCATCGTTCACCATCGTTCATCAAAACGCTTCAAACCCTTCGAAAAGGGTGAGCATTTTGGGATGCTAACCGTTTTTGTTTTATTCAGTTTATGGTTTCAAGAATCGTACATGGACAAGAAAAGGAAGAAGAAAATCTCGCAGCAAGCTCGAAGTTTCAGCCATGGCGCCGCCGCAAGAGGGTGAAGAAGAAGGGTCAGAAATGAAGCCCTAACATGCATCTCAGCGGACACATCTTGCCCCAATTTATTTGCTGTTTCTTTTTCCTTTTATTTTTTTTATTTTTATTTTATTTTATAATATTATAATTTAATTGTTAATATCATTTAGTAATGAGGTTAATAAAACTTTTTTCTTTTCTTAAATTAAAACCAATTTTAAAGTTAAAACCTTTTTGGAATTAATTGAAACTATTTTAAAACTAAAACCATTTTTTTTAAAATTCATAATTAAAATCATTTTTAAAATTTAATTTAACTAAATTTTTTTATTTAAAACTTAGGTTGAAATTTAATCTTTTAATGAAGACTTAAAATTTTATTAACACTTTAAAATTTAAGTTTTACAATTCACAATTAACCTTTTCTTAAAAGTAAAATTATTTTGTAAATAAATTGACACTAACTTTTTAAAAACATCGAACTTAAAATTATTTTCAATTTAATTCTAAACTCTTGCTTAAAAATTCCAACCTAAATCGCTAACGCTTTCATTCTGATTTTTAGCCTAAGAAGTCTAACATAAAAGTTCTTGACATTCTCGTTGAGCTTTGGTCTAATTTTCATGTCATTCCTAACATTGCCTTCTCATTGGTACAGTTACTAATTTCATATGCTTTCCGTATTTTTCATGGTTTGTAATTAGGTGGGGACATCGTCGCTTTTTATTTCATTATTATTCTTGCATTTTTTGTTTGGGTTTGTAATTTATGCGAGTATATCGTCGTTTTGCACTTTCTTACTGCTTTCGCACTTTCCCGTATTTTCCTACTACTGTTTAATTATTTTGCATCATTCACCGTTAAATCTCTTCCGATTAGGTCTAGCTGTTTGACCGTCGTGTCAATAGTCCGTCTCCTCCGACCCTTTCAAAACCCTAATTGCCTAGGCGTCCCGCCGTGGACTAAATTACTCTTTACCCTAGCATTAGGTCAAGGAGTCGCCGCACTCCGTTTTAGGTTTCCCGCCGTGGAATACCTATTTTTACCCTTTTAATTCAATTCAAATTACAACGTAGAAATAGGAGTCGTCGCACTCCACGTAAGCGCTTCCTTATGAACGTTTATTCCCCGTTGAAACCTTGACCACAGTCAAGAAGTTTCTAACCTCCTTTCGAGGGGAATTGCGATTACTATGATTCCATCCCCTACCTCAGATACGTAGGCACAAGATGCGAGTCTTGGCAAGTAAACTTAGGACTAACCTTTAGGTCTCTTTGTCCCTTCTAACCATTAGCAGTATACCCTAAAGCAAATTGTCAAACAAAATAGTAAACTTTAAACAAAAGGTTTCTGTAGAGTACTACAAAAGTTTAGGGTGCTAATACCTTCCCTATGTTTCTCCCCGCATTGTTTACGATGCAAAAATTAGGTTTTCCTTCATTTGACCTTTTTCTTCAGATAAATCAAAGATCGGTTGTGAACTAAAGATGTGATTCAAATTAAATAATAGTTTGATCATATTCTCACCGCAACACCCTGGCTACAAGATTGTTTTCTTCTGCTGCGCCTTGGTGTCGAACTTGTCTAAGTATTTGGTCAGCATTTTGGTTCCTTTTCACCATGACTACTCCTGGTTCTTCCTCCATATGAGCTGATACCTGGTTCCTTTGTGGTTTGACTCTGAAAGGTTCGCCCATCTCCTGGTCTTCTATGTTCGCCTCAGGTACGTTCTGTGGCTGACACCATGGAATAGTTTCGCCAATTGTTGGTCTTCGATCAAATGCTGGTACTCCCATAAAATCATCCATACGGGCTAATTGTGTTGACAGTTGTTGATTAGTTTGAGCAGTATTTTGAATCAAAGGTTGAAAAACCTTTCCCATTGTCTGAGACAGCGTGTGCACCATTTGCATATTACTTTCACCCATTTGCTGCCTCAAACAATTTATGGATGTATTTATAAGACTGGGTGCTTGAACAGAATACCCAATACCCATGCTTTGGTTGTGTCGACCACCTGATCCAGATCCTTGCACTGGCGAAGACACTATACTTTCTGAAAATATGGGTGGAGCGTTTTGTAGATTTTGCATCATCGACGTAGGCATACCATAAGATAGGTTCCTTGGTATCGGTTGTGAGAACCCTGAAGGAGGAAAAGGCCGGTGTATCGAACTTCCCAGAGGTGTTGGTGGATTAGATTTGCAGACCTATATATTCCAACACAGGTTGAGTGTACGTTCGTACACATGTTGATCCTGGACTGGCCATGGGCTGCATTTGTTCAGACACAACTACCGATGGTGGCGTCTGTCCTCCCGTTGAAGAAACTGGATATGGAGCACTACTTGACTGAGTATTTGAAACATTTCCTTAAGGATCAACATGTTGATTAGCTTGGTATTTCTTCGTGTGTCGTGGCTAACTTCCCATTCCTTAACAACATACAGCGAAGTATGGCGCCCAAAGGTGAGTTTGATTAATATAAACTTTAGAATGCTTAGCACTAGGTTCCACCAGGTGTGCCAATTTGTTTACTGTGAATTTTGGTAAACAACCGATGGTCTATCAATTTAGGATAAAATTGAGTAACTTGCAAGATCGACCATACTAAATCCTAGAACATGTGCTAAGCGTGCAAAAGACCCTAATCTGAATTCCACGTTCGACTGTGAAATCTTTGTAAAGTAAAATTGACGAAGATTAAAGGCAATATGTAAAACTGAAATAATGTAAATGCTTTGGAAGTAAATGTTGAAAGTAACTGCAGTAGTGTAAAGGACTTTGAAAGTAAAAGACTTTGAAAATAAAGGACTTTGAAAGTAAATGAGTTTGAAAATAAAAGTGCAAAAGACTCTAGTCTGAACTCTACGTTCGACTATGAGATCTTTTAAAAGTAAATGTGCAAAAGAGTTTAATCTGAACTCCACGTTCGACTATGAGATCTTTGAAAAGTAAATGTGCAAAACGTTAAATTTGTAGGTTAAGATAAATTGCAGAACGTTAAATGGCATGAAACTTAACTGAAAATAAAGTTGCAAAAGGGCTTGAAAAGGCAGTTTAAACGTAAAGGATGAAGGTTAAAACGCAGAATAAGTAACAGCGCGTAAATGGTAAAGACAAGTAAATTGCATTAATGAAAAGGAGTCGGTGTTGTATCACGTACATTCTCGCTAACTCGTTTCTCTACACGCGAGTACTTTTAGTGATTTGGAGTGACTAGTACAAGATGAGTGAACACTCCTATTACATAAAAATAACAACTATCTATAATGCTAGTAAGTAACTACTACATGATGGTTATGGCTTCACAACGTGTCCTTTTGACGCTTTTTTATAACTTCAACTGCTCCCACGTTCGCCCACTCTCAATTTAAAACTTAGACACTAAGAATTCCCTCCATCCTTCATGGTAACTGCCTTGCGTTCCTTCTAGCATGATCTTCGTCGAAAACTTCTCAAATACTTAGCATTTTTCTAGAAATTCTGTCAACCTCTCTTCGCCTCAAATTTCCTCAAAGTTGTGTCAAAACCTTCATATGTTTTTTGAATAACATTCTGACTTAGGATAATTCTGATTTTGCTGGCGTCGAAAATAAGAGCTAACACAGGTGTTGCGTTTATCTTCTATATAACATGACAACGTCATTTGTAGATAATAGCTCTTAGTCTCAAGTTCCAGTTTGTGGTTGCAATAGAGCAATACAGATGTTCATCTCAAATTCAAGTGAAAATCCTAAACGAAGATTCTGGAATTGTTTAAATTCGGGTGTAATGTCAAGTTACAAGCTATTCTTGTGAGATGATGAACTTAAGCGCAACATGTCAACTGAACCTAAAATTTTAATTGGTTGCAATTGCTGAGAAGTTGCGCAGAAATTAAGTTGCATCATATAAGACATTGAAGCTAGGAAAAAAAGAAGATGAAATTAAAATTGGAAAACGAGAGAAAGAAGACCAATTTGTTTAGGATGTTGTTAATTTTGTCATGGTTCTTGTTCTTTACTTATTAAAAATGATAGTGAGTTTCATGTTTACGACGTCTGTAATTTTTTTAGTGGTTTAGTCCCTATAAGATATCTATTTGTTAAATTTGATCCTTGTATTGGTTAGTTAGTTAAGAATTTTGTCCTTGAAATGTTTTGACATTTTGCATTTCAACCCTGATTTATATTGTGTTATTTGTATGTCATCCCTTAATCTTAATGAAATATTTTTATTTAATTATTATTTCTCACTTATGTTAGTGGGTTGTAAAACCAGAATATAATGCTAAAAGACATACTTAGTTGTGTGTCATAATTTCATAAGGTCAAAAGACATTAGATTTCAAAATACACAATAAATTGATATCAGAGTCACTGCTACCAAATTCATCACTAACATAATTGATATTCATCTCATTGTCCACACCACTAGATGAAGCTATATTTTCAACACCAATTAAAATTCTTTTTTTTTAAATATATTTGTACTCTTCGCTACAACTTTGACCATTTTTTTAGAGTATCTTGTTTTTCCATTGAGATCAAAGAAATCATCCAGCCCAGACGCCCTCTCATCTTCACTATCAAATGATAAAACATCAAAGCCATTATCATCATTATCCTATCATCTACTTCATTTGTTTCATCAGCTTGAACACCACCAATGCCATCAACATCATCAATTTCATTTGCTTCATTAATAGAAACATCACCAACATTACTAGCTTCATTACCTCGAAATCATTAGCTTCATTAACCTAATCACCATCACTAGTTTCATTATCTTAAACACCACCAACATCATTAGCTTGAACACCTGTGTTACCTTTAAGATTAACATATAGGTGCACTGCAGTTGATATATGGATATACCTGATCAGCATCAGCATCAGTAACCATAATACTATATATGTCTCTCTAAATGTTATACCACCATAGCATATATTATGAATGCTCAAGCTGATCCGCTAGATAGACGAGATTGTCAACCAGATGACGTCGTCATATCCTTTTCGTAGTTGTCTCACATTCGCCTTTGACGTTCTCCAATAATCACAGCATATCTTCTCCCAAATATGAAAAATTCTAATATACGAAAAATTCTAATTTACTGGAACTGATGTCAAAATGTGTTTGAACATTTTATTGATTTTGTGCTAATAAGTCTTCAAAATATTAAAGAAAAATAGATCAGATTTTTAAAAATTTAAGGAAGAACATTTTAAAACTTTGATAAACCAGCACCATATTCTCCGACTCTCTTCATATGATGTGTTGTTCCTACATTTTTATTTTGAAGATTAATTAGTTAATATAAAGATTTTTACTCCACTTATTAGTGATGATTGTATTCAATCACCATCTACTTTTTCTACTACATATAATATAGAACGGTTAAACCTACATGATAAGGTACATATAAAATATAAGTAGTTATCATTACTAGAAAGTATTACATAACAACCACACAAAAGCTACATGATAAGTTCTTAATACTCAACCATAACATATTATATAGCTAGAATAAAAACACCCATTACACAACCATTACCAAAGTAAAGTACTAATTATTCACAGAAGCCATAAGACCACAGTACATCAAATCAAATTTATTCTAATGGGCCTCAATATAGGACCCTATACGATCATCAGTTCACAACTTCCATTTCAAAATAACCAACATCACAAACACAACATAACACCATCAACAGCTCAAAAGCCACCACGAAGACGGAGCACAAGGTGAAGGGTACTCTCCTTCTGAATGTTGTAGTCAGCAAGGGTCCTTCCATCCTCCAACTGCTTCCCTGCAAAGATCAACCTCTGCTGGTCCGGTGGGATACCTTCCTTGTCCTGAATTTTCGCCTTAACATTATCAATGGTATCAGAGCTCTCCACCTCCAGGGTGATGGTCTTACCAGTCAAGGTCTTCACAAATATCTGCATACCACCACGCAGACGCAGCACAAGGTGAAGGGTAGACTCCTTCTGGATATTGTAGTCCGCAAGAGTCCTGCCGTCTTCCAACTGCTTGCCGGCGAAGATCAACCTCTGCTGATCCGGTGGGATTCCTTCCTTGTCTTGGATCTTGGCCTTGACGTTGTCAATGGTGTCAGAGCTCTCCACCTCAAGGGTAATAGTTTTGCCGGTTAAGGTCTTCACGAAGATTTGCATACCACCACGAAGACGCAGCACAAGGTGAAGAGTTGATTCCTTCTGGATGTTATAGTCAGCGAGAGTCCTTCCGTCCTCGAGCTGCTTTCCGGCGAAGATCAACCTCTGCTGGTCCGGTGGAATTCCTTCCTTGTCTTGGATCTTGGCTTTCACGTTGTCGATGGTGTCAGAGCTTTCAACCTCAAGGGTGATGGTCTTCCCGGTGAGTGTCTTAACAAAGATTTGCATACCTCCACGGAGACGAAGGACAAGATGAAGGGTGGATTCCTTCTGGATGTTGTAGTCGGCAAGAGTACGGCCGTCCTCAAGTTGCTTTCCGGCGAAGATGAGACGTTGCTGGTCCGGGGGAATTCCTTCCTTGTCCTGGATCTTAGCTTTGACGTTGTCGATGGTGTCGGAACTCTCGACCTCGAGAGTGATGGTCTTTCCGGTGAGGGTTTTCACGAATATTTGCATCTGGAAAATCAGAAAATCAGCAGAAACAAATAAATCAGAATCAAAACACCATAATCAGAATTTGAATAACATAAACAGATCAAAACCAGCGTTCAACAAACAGATCTGAAAAAATTCTCAAGAATTACGTGCAAACGCTATTAATATTATTCATTCAAAGCTTAGAATTTAATTGAATTTACAAAATCAGAACAAAACAGCTCAGAAACCAGATCTGAAGAGCTTCTAGAGAAACGAACAATTGATTTGTTAATTCATCAAATTAGGATCAGATCTGAGAGAAATCATGAACAATTAAGCAATTTACAGATCCTACAACATCGATTTCTAAAAAGATCTACGATCTTGAGAAACGAAAAAGAAAGAACGCAAAATCGAATAGAATAGAAACAATCAGAAAAATACCTTGAGGATTTGGGTTAAGAAGAAATGGATTGAATTTGTTCGTTTGAAATTGAACTGTGATATGATCAATGTGAGATGGGGTCGTTTTATAGCGAGAGGGGTCGAAACCTTCACCATTAAGTTAAGGACACGTGGCTTGATGACGTGTCATTCGGTGCAAGTTGTTGGCTGGTTTGTTCTGGACGGCGAAATTTAGTATCCGTTGCGTTCGGGCGGCTATTTTCGGAAATGACTAGAGAAATTGAAATTTGGAAGGTAGTTGGTGTTACAAATTGACGGAATTAAATGTATGCGGTCTACTTTTGCTTGAACGTTATCACGGCGTTAGCTTATGGGGTCATTGATTTTTATTTGGGCCCACGTTATCGATATGGATCACTCCATCGTTGCAAGACAGGCACTATGAAAGTTTGGCTTTTTTTTTAATATTTCATTTCTGACATTGGATATGACTCATACCATGGAAAACTTATATTTATTTTTAGATGTATTTCGAGATGTATTTTCGAACGTATTTTAAAGGATATCATCTTTCGTAAATCAAGTAGTTTTTTTTTCTTTTAAAATTTGTCTGAAGATGCATCTGTAAATTAGAGTGTATTCGGAGATGCATTTCCAAAAACAATCTTAAACCTCATTTATTTCTTATTTTTCATTGAGCTTATTTATTTTACCATTTTGTGACATTTTCAAAAATGCATCTCCGAAAATGTTAAACGAGAAATTGAATGTAACACCACCTTAAAAATCCTAAACCCAAAATACATCTCCCACACTCCATATCACTTCCATAATCCAAAATTCTTAAAAAAAATTATTCTCAATCAACTGTTCGACTCTAAATCACCATTATTGTGTTTTATCACATCAAAGGGAGCAAAAGAAGCTGCAATTTAAGGTAAAGTTCACTAATTTCATCCTTTATTGTTTGCATTATCTCATCTCTGACTTGAAAAATGAACATTGAGTTTGGATGTGCATATCGGAATTTACCTCGTCATATTTCGGAAGTGCATATCCAAATTTTCCTGCTACTGTGATTTTTTAAAACTGTTTTTCTATTTTTGTTCGTATTAGATATGATGTACCCAAATATGTTTCCCAAAGTTACTGTAAGTAATGATACAAAATCTGAAATAGTGAAGGATGATGTTAAACCTGATGAGGTGAAGGATGATGTTAAACCGGTTGTTGTCGAGATAGATGTAGATTAAAATTTTAAAAATGAACAAATATTTACTGCTCGTGAACATATGCTTGAATGGGTCTGCAGGGGGGGTCATGAAATTAGGGTTTGACATTGTAATTAGAAGGTCTGACAATGGTTCAAATAGAAGGGAAACATTTGCAACCACGAAATGTGAGAGAAGTGGAATGTATGTTTTAACCTGCGATTTACTACTTAGTAGATAAAGTCAACTAAATGCTACATTTTTTGAAATGCTAAGTGTTAGTATTACTGGACAAAAGTCGACGGTGATGACACGTCGACTGAACCTTCCCGACTGACATCTTGAGATGTAGTTTGGAAGAATCTCAATAGTAGATCTTGAGAATTGATTTGAAGGAGTCTCAGGAATAGACCTAAGTAACTACTCGATATAATGTCGAGGAGGGGTTTTCCGACAGACTTTAAAGACTTCAAAGATTGAGGAAACTAAAGACAAAAGAGACTTAATATTTTCAACAACTACCTTTGACGATGAGCAAGCAGTTACTAGTCACTAAGTAGTTAAAGGACGTGGGATAATGGTTTGAACAATTCTAAAAGCCTCGACAACATGGCAATATGTTGGAACAAGAGTTGCATGTATTTGAATGACGTGTTAATTCTGTAAGTGTAAATTGTCGAAGGCAGTTATCCTTTTATATATATATATATATATATATATATATATATATATATATATATATATATATATATATATATATATATATATATATATATATATATATATATATATATATATATATATATATATATATATATATATATATATATATATATATATATATATATATATATATATATATATATATATATATATATATATATATATATATATATATATATAACAGACTCATGAGTTGTTATTAAGGTCGCAAGTTTCATATACATTCTCTATAGAATAGGAGTATCCAATGTAAGTGCTTGTATATTTTGAGTGATGTCAAAATCAGAAAAGTATAGCATTATGTATATTGGACAATATCCTCCCATTCTAGATATACATCTTGACATTAGGAAGCATTTAAATCAAATTGAAAAAGAGTCAACATCATATGTGCATTAAAAAAATGTTTTTGAACATTAAAAGGCATTTCAGGCCGACCTATGCAAGAACAGATCGACCTATACGAGCCTCAACTTCATTATAGGCTGGCACATGGATCTTTCAGGTCGGCTCCCATGGAGAAGTATTAAAGCCTGCAGGTTCTGCCTACAGATCACCTCACAGGTTGCCTAATAAGCCGACCTATGACCTTCATATGCCTATCTATGACCTTCACAGGCCGACCTGAACAACACGCATAGGCCGACCTATTGCTTTCATAAGCTGGCCTATATGTTTTTCCTATCCAAAAATTTTAGTTTTGCTCCAGCTTTTTGCATCCCTTTTGGCCATTCATTCACATACCTATATATACTCATACATGCATATTATTCTAGGTAAGGTTTCTTAGTGAATAAAACCTAAACGAAACCAGATTACAAAGTTTCTCATCATCTACATCTCTTCTTCTATGCATACACACAATTGAACTGCACATAATCATTTTTCGATTGGGTGACCATCTAAATTAGGGTTGATAACTTCCAATTAGGTTTGGTGTAACCGAGAATATTGAGTTATGGGTTTTGTGTGTTTTAAATAAGAAAACCAAGGTGGGATTTTCCTTCAAGATCGGGTTGATTTGAAGGTTTTAGACAAGACCGCATCAACACATATTCGACCGAGTGAAAGCCTTGAGACAAGGTGCTTTCCTTGCAAGGGAGTAGCGTCGAGACGGTGAATTGTGTTCGAGAATCTTGGGTTTCAACAAATTGCATGCTCGGGATAATAGGAGGATTCTAGCCGCATTGTTGGTCACTTGATCAATCTTTGATTAACACAAAAAATAGGGTTTTAGGGGTTTTCATTCTTCATCTCTTGTAAAAACAATTTTGCAAAGAAAAGGTTAATAGCATTATCTTAATTCAATTTTGAATTGAGGATAAACGTGCCCATATCGAGGCTGACTGGGGAACTACCTAAATAAATCTTGATCTCTCTCTCTTCATCTCTTTAAATCTTTTATTGTTGGTTACACAATTTATCAAGTTCGCCGTTGTTTGATCACTTCGATTGGAAATTGTTTTCAATTATCTTTTAAAGGTGTTGTTGTTGATATAATCACAATCACTTTGATTGTGATTGGTTTTAACATCAACAAAACAAACTATATTTCTAATTGTTATCGATTGCACATCAAGTGTTCGATAAATTTTGTTTGTGTTTTGGTTCATTGGATATACGAGTCACGATTAGCATTGCATTTAATTGATTCGTATCTTGATTGTTGTTGAACATTTTCATTCTTTATCACTCTGTTTGGTTTTTCGATAGTAGGTTTGGTTAGAAGAATCGATCTGAGTCGTTTTTCCGCTGCACCATATTTTGAAAATAGATTTTTGCCAAAAGTTTTTTGTTGTAAAATTTGTGATCTATTCACCCCCTCTAGATCGAAGTCTATCACCTAGCAAGTGGCATCAAGAACTCTTGTTCATTTCAAGCTTGAGATACATTTCTGTAGAAAGGTATTGATCAACCTAATGTTTCTCACTTATATGTCTTTGAATGTAAATGTTATGTTTTGAATAATAATAGAGATAATCTTAAAAAATCCGATGCAAAAGCCGACGAGGGTATCTTCCTCGGATACTCACAATCTAATAAGTTGTATAGGGTTTATAACAAGAGATTGCTTATAGTTGAGGAGTCCATACATGTTACCTTTGATGAGTCCCATCCAAAATATGTTGGGAAAGGTAGTTTTTTTCATGATGTAGGTGTGTCTTGTCAAGATATTCTCAATGGAATCGAACAAGGGATTGATCAACCTAAAGCAGTGGATGATGAGAAGAAAAAAGATGACAATGATAAAGAGGAAAAGGAAGAAAGTCCAGCTACAACGGAAGGTCTACCTTTGACTTGGAATACATCAAAGGATCACCATATTGACAACATACTTGGAGACATCACAAAGGGAGTAACTACTCTCTCTCTAAGATAAGTGATTTATGTTATCACTTTGCGTTTGTATCTCAAGTAGAGCCTAAAAAATGCTAAAGATTCATTGCTTGATGAGCATTGACTAATGGCCATGCAAGATGAACTAAATCAATTTAGAAGAAAAGATGTTTAAGACCTTGTCCCTCGTCCTAAAGATCATCAAGTAATTGGCACCAGATGGGTTTTTAGGAACAAACTTGACAAAAACGAGGTGATAGCCCGTAATAAGGTCCAGCTAGTAGCACAAGGCTATAATCAAGAGGAAGACATCGATTAAAAGGAAACTTATGCTCCGGTGGTTCGACATGAGGCTATACGTCCTCTGATAGCCTATGCTTGTGCTAATAATTTCAAGTTATATCAAATGAACGTGAAAAGTGGGTTTCTAAATGGCTTATTAATGAAGAAGTGTATGTAGCTCAACCCCCCGATTTTTAAAGTCATGAGTATCCAAACTATGTGTACAATTTCAAAAGAGTTGTGTATGGTCTCAAACAAGCCTTTAGGGCTTGGTATGAGCGACTAAGAAATTTTTTAATTGACCAAGGATACTCAAGGGGAAAAGTAGATACTACTCTATTTATTAAGCGCCAAGGGAAGCACACCTTTCTATTTCAAGTTTATGTTGATAATATTATATTTGGATCAACTAGTATGCAACTTGTAGAATACTTCTCTAAGCTTATGCAGGGAGAGTTTAAGATGAACCTCATGAGGGAGTTGAATTACTTCCTTGGGCTTCAAATCAAGTAACTGAAAGAGGGTACTTTGGTGTGTTAAACGAAGTATTGTAAAGAACTGCTAAAGCGCTTTGGCATGGAAGATGCAAAGTCTATCGATACACCTATGACCACAAATGGTAATTTGGAAAAGGACTGAAATGGTAAGGATGTAGATGTGAAGAAATATAGAGGTATGATCGGCTCTCATCTATATCTTACCACATCTAAGCCATATATCATGTTTAGCGTATGCATGTGTGTTAGTTATCAATCGGCTCCTAAGGAATCTCACTTAAAATTCGTAAAGTGTATTCTTAGGTATCTTTATGGTACTTCTAAATATGGGCTTTGGTATTCTAAAGGAAGCGATTGTAACCTGGTTCGATACACCGACTCTGATTTTGTCAGTTGTAAATTGGATAGGAAAATCACTAGTGGAACTTGCCGCATGTTTTCAAATGTCTTAGTAAGTTGGCATAGCAAGAAGCAAGTTTTTGTTGCATTGTCAACCGCCGAGGCAAAATATGTTGCGACCGGTAGTTGTTATGTCCAAATCTTGTGGCTCAAGCAACAATTACTTGATTTTGATATAAACTTACAACATATTCCCATTATGTGCGACAACACTAGTGCTATCAATCTAACCAAGAATTCGGTGCTACATTCACGCACTAAACATATTGAGATTCACCAGCATTTACTACGTGATCATGTTGAAAAAGGTTATGTCATATTCGAGCATGCTGATAGTAAACATCAACTTGCAGATATTTTCAAAAAACCACTTGCGATCGAACCGTTTTTCAACATCCGAAGGGAATTGGGGATACTCGATATCTCTAATCTTGCCTAGCATATCATTTTATCGCATGGACTTTATATACTCTTACTCAAACCTTAATTGGGAGTTTCATCTCATAAGAGTAAATGGTTCATCAATCTACATGAGAGGTAATATTGTTCCTTTTTCTTTCTCTTGCTGTGAGTTTTCTTGTTGTTACTAGTACTCTAAATGACTAATATCATTGATGAATGAAGTAGTTTATCAACTCTCACTTCCAAAAATTACCATTGATCTTTATCAATTATAAGTGATGTTGTGTTATTCCTTCTATATACTTGAAACATTTTCTTTAGTGAATTTGACCTGTTATATATTATTTCATGAACTTTGGTTGAACACGTTATGATGTTAAATTAATTCTTGTTGTGTGTCACCATTATGGTTACATCTCTGTTTTTGGTTTGAGTGGTGATGACTTCATTTATCGCCTTGCTAGAGCACATGCATGTGCAACATTTCGGAAGCACCAAAAGCACATGTCATGTAATTGTGTCGCTTTTGTAGCAACTCATGGGTTTGTTTTTACGTTATATCTTTCATTATTCATGTTTTGTCATCTTATTTGGCACTATGAGTAGCAATTATGTTATATTGTTCCTTGGGGTGATTGTATTTATGTTTAGACATTCTAAATCAATGTGCATATCATTCTATGTGAATGCTTTCGTATTGATGTTTTTCTCTTTGCAAATTGCCTCTGTGTGGTATTTTGTGTTTGTTTGTGATTATTGATACTTCTAATTGTTTTCTTGTTCTCTTTGTAATGTTGTTAAAAGGGTGAGAAGTATGCACAAGATGAACAAATTTTCCCATTATACATGCATTTATCTTTTTCTAGGCAAGGTTCCTAGCAAATAAAACCTAAACGAAACTAGATTACAAAGTTGCCCATCATCTTCATCCTTTATTCTATGCATACACACAATTGAACTACACATAATCATTTTTGATTAAGTGGCCATCTATAATTATGACATGTTTACCATCACAAGCGTGTATGAAAACTGGCCAACTACTAATTGTCCTTTGGGGAAATTGATACTCGCACGGACAAACATACACACAACCAGAAAATTATTCAACATTTTTCATAAGCAATTTCAACAAAAGAGGTCACTTTGGCGACTTTTTCATTTCAATTACTCACTTAAAAGGTTAAATTAATATATATAAAATTGTGATCTGTAGTCAAAATTCAAAAAAAATTGATACCAAAGAAAATGGATAAAACAACTTTGATGAACACAGTCGTGCAAACCAGCACAACCATTACGTGTCCCTGTTTTCTTTGTTTGTTTCATTAAAAAAAGAAAATAAAAGGAAACACTAATTTGTAGAAGAATTAAGAGATGTAATAACTACTTTAAAAAATAACCATAGCACAGTGAATGAATATTATACATATCAACTACTACACACACACACACACACACACACACACACACACACACACACACACACACACACACACACACACACACACACACACACACACACACACACACACACACACACACACACACACACACACACACACACACACACACACACACACACACACACACACACACACACACACACACACACACACACACACACACACACACACACACACACACACACACACACACACACACACACACACACACACACACACACACACACACACACACACACACACACACACACACACACACACACACACACACACACACACACACACACACACACACACACACACACACACACACACACACACACACACACACACACACACACACACACACACACACACACACACACACACACACACACACACACACACACACACACACACACACACACACACACACACACACACACACACACACACACACACACACACACACACACACACACACACACACACACACACACACACACACACACACACACACACACACACACACACACACACACATATATATATCAACAATGGTTTATGCCGACCGCAACAATGGTCTTATCAATAAAAGCAATTGTTCATTCACAGAATATAACTATTCACCATATTAACAATTGTTTATAGTATAAAATGTTGGTAACCGATAAAGTATACAAACCTATTGCATAATATTAATAACCGATAAGCAATATTCACACAATTTGTATAACTTACTATTATCGAAAGTATCGAAATCAAATTTTCCCAAATATTATTATTATTTTCAATTAGTTAGGCATCCATAACAAAAAAAAATTATCAAACAAAAAACTCAAAAACATATGATCAACATGAAAATATTGATTTATACAATTAGAAGATCAAAGGATCCCAAATTTGGACCTGCTGAATGCCAAACTTGCTATAAATTGATCTTTATTTATTGACATTTTTCAACTATTTTGTTATGTTTTGTTGGATTTACTCCATGATATCATGCTATTCTTCAATATTGTTGAAAGTACATTTGGTTGCTTTGATTTGTGTGTTATTGTGCATAAATTAGGCATAAAAACATCAAAGTGTAAGACACAAGTAATTGGACAAGGAAGCCGAAGGAAAAGAAGAGATTCAGTATGTTCGCTGGGCGAACAGCCAACGAGGAGTAGGCAGCGAATGTTCGTTGGACGAACTCATGGCGAAGCCCTAGCGAACCCTCTCAATTTAGAGACAGTAAGAAAAGGGTACTAAGTTCGTTAGGCGAACTGGCAGCGAATGTTCATTGTGCTGAGGTCTCAGCGAAGGGACAACGAACCATCCTAGATTTGAGGCAGTAGCTAAAGAACCATAAGTTCACTGTGCGAACTTGTAGCGAGGTAGTTCGCAGGGTGAAGAATTTCTCGCACAACGAACTTCAGATATTTATCAGGGAAGGTTTAATTGTTCAGATGCACTTCAGGTGCCTAAAAGTGTGTTCGCTGGGCGAACTTGACAGATTCCAAAAGTACTATATAAGTATTTTTCACAGTTTTTGAGGATCATAACCCATTTTTTACACCAAAATTTTATTTCTCAGCATTTCTTCACCAAAAGGTGATATTTTGCAAATAGAAGCTGGATTCGCATTCGAGTTCGATTCTTCGGCGTGGATGCTCATTCATCTTCTTCCATTACTTATAAAGCAAGCTACCATAGTTATGGGTAGTTAATTTCTCTTGTATCAAAGGTAGAGGTAGTCTACCATTAGCTTGTATGTATTTCTTTTGATTGACCTTGTGAACAAGTGATGATTAATATATGATGAATATTTTTGTTCTTAATGATTCATTCTTGTTTTATAAAATTCTAGACATAGATTTTGTGAAACTTGGCCTAAAATATTCATCTATCGATTTATAGATTGGAGAAATCGGTCTATGGTCGATAGTTGCTTTGTGTTGAACTTAAAACTTACTATATTAGTTATTATATGGAGAAATCGTGTAGCGATGAATATGGTATTTCTCACGACGCCTCTATAGAGATAGACGGTGTTGAGAGAATACACGACGATATTAATCGGATCCGATTTCACATGCAAGATTGAAAGAATATGTATAAGTTAGAGTAGGTGAAAACTACTTTGATGTACTTTGTTATTCAAACTCTTTAGAATTTATAAGTTTTGCTACTAAAAACGTGACAATTTTATGAACAAAACTTTGAAACCCTTTATCTTGAAACTGTAAATTGTTGAACGGCAAGTATCAAAATATATGCAATCACTATGTAGACGATAACAAAAATCTTCATTTAACTACGACTCGAATAGGACCCAAATAAAAAATTTCCAAAATTCAAATTGAAATCAGATATGGGTGGCTCGGATACCACTTGTTAGATTCGTTCATAACCTTATGGTTTCTACAGATATAGAAATCAACAACAGAGCTCTAAACCCTTAAACCCATACCAGAATTCAAATAGAGAATAAATGTGAAAGTGTGCCTGAATTTTCTCTTGAAACCATTGAAGGTTGCGGGTTTGTGATATTTCGATTTGTAGAGTTTATTAGGGTTCCTTGAATCTCCCCCGATGGGGATGAAGAGAGAAAACATGATAAACCGTATTTTTGATCGTACTATGCAAATGAGGACCATAACCCATTTAAATAACCCTATGGTTATTTCTTATTCTTTATATATTCTAATTTGTCCCCTCATCAAATTAGATATTGACTTATAGTATCTACATAATAATCGGACCTTTCATGACATTTATGTTTTTAGCCACAAACTTAATATTATATTAATTAGATCCATTTAAATCTTGACTAATTAAAATAAAGGCACTAACACTTAAATGTTACATTTGTGACATAAAATTCCAACAAAACACACTTATCTTAGTAAGGTCTAAATCATGTCAAACCCATTCTGAGTCTATTGTAGGTTTCTTCTGCAAATTCCATGAACCAACCATAACACAGTTCAAAAGTTTTAATACAAAAGTCTTTAACACAGTGGGCATTTTGAAAATATTAATTTTAGGTTTTTTATTTTGGATCATTTGAATCAAAATTAAAATCATAAATGTATTGTAAATAGTATTTGTGATATACATGTTTCTGGATAATTTATTGTTATTTTCGATGTTTAAATGAATCTAAAATCTTCGGGTTTTATAATGGTATTACGGGTCTGAAACATGATTGAAGTGACTTAGCTAAAAGTTGAATATAATGATTAAGAATTTTTTTATTATAAATAAATTCACCATGAAATTAATTTAAAAAAATGAGAGGTAGACAGTTTCATGTAATATTGAATCCGTCTATAAATAATTTTTTAAAATTCTCATTTATGCAACTTCACCCTAAAAACTCCCACCTGTTAAATAGTTTAAGAAGTAATTGAAATAAAGTCGAAGGTTCAACTACTTTATTTAGTACTTAAGAGCATCTCCAACCGTGAACTCATTTTTGGGTTCTTTGTGGGACCTATTAAGCCACGTCAGCTTGAAGCAACTCAACTAATTTTTCACTCCAATGGTGCAATTCTGAAGAACTCATATTGGGTCCCACAAGTTTACTTTATATGTTAATATTTTATTCATATTAAATTTTATATCACTTAAAATAATAATTTTAATTTTTTTACAGAAAATTATTTCAATCTACTATATAGTCCAACCGGTATATAATGTTGTTTTAAGGAAAAATATTTCATTCTACTATATAAACTTTAAAAAAATTAGATTAAATTTTAAAAAATATTTCAATCTCTCCTTAGTTAATTTTAGTGTTTTAAATTAAATTTGATATAAAATAAAAATAAAATTAAAATTAAAAATTAAAATAAATAAAAATAAAATAAATAAAATTCAAATTAAACTTATAATTTAAACTTATAATTAAAATATAGTTTTCATATTATAAAATCAATATTTTAATATTGTAATTATAATTTTCATATGATAATTAAAATGATAAATAAAATTTTATATTAAATTATAATTTTTATATTATAAAATTAATATTTTAATATAAGAACAGTTGAAGAACCGTTGCTTAATTAAGCACCGTTCAACAACATGGCAATCTTGAAAACAACAAATATGAGTGTCATGTTGGCAAACCCACTCTAAGAACTCCCATTAGAGTTGGTCTAACAAAGAGGTTTAGAATATACTCTTATTTTGGGGTTGGTTTCAAATGAAGATGATTGCCACTATACAACTCTTCAACTATTCTGATTAATGTTTCATATTTGTAAAAAATGGTTGAGACCAACACCGCACACTACTGCATGCATGCATTTGACCTTCAATCAGAAGTGTTATTACTACATGAATTTATCCAAGTTTGAGGTAAAAGTACAATCAAACACAGTTTATCATAACAAACTCAATAATGTGTGTAATATATGCAACACTTGCGTGGTTGGTGGTTGCTGACTTTTTTTATTTTCTTTTAGTTTTACGACATATACAGGCATTTGGTAATATGCATAATAGCATATCCCTTTAGCTTTGTTAGCAGAAGCATGTCACACATTGGTCACTGAGTAGATAGGCAAAGTTATAAATAATGAGAAGCGTCTTTCTTATATTAAGTAAGACATAAAGAATGAAGGTTTTTAAGCTGAAGAATTCAAGAAAATATCTAAAGAACCAAAGAATTTGGTCACTTTACAGATAAACCTATGAATTTTTAATCAAACTTGTTTTTCTTCATCGTCTTTCTCTTCATCGTCTTTCTCTTCATCTTTGACTGCTAATGCATCATTATCAGCTTGATGTTCATCTTCGACCGCTAATGCATCATCATCACCTTGGTGTTCATCATCATATTTCTGATCATCTTTGA